>VDFB02271358.1:146263818-146313051 GCA_007258455.2 Sequoia sempervirens | reverse complement strand
TTGGAATGCTTGATAATTTTTGTAGCTTTCATAGTGTGTGTTTTTATTTATGTGGCATGTTTATTTTTCTTTAAATAGTGTGTTTAATTCCATTCCAGCCGCATGTATATTTCTTTTATTATTTAAATATATTCATTATTTACTAGTTAATTGCTTATGATTTAATTGTGAGATCTAATTATTATCTTTGTTAATGGTTGTTCATATTACTTTTACAACTATGCATTTAATTTCCAGAATTATTCTACTATTATTCATGTTGCAGAAGCAAAAACAAAAATATTGATATGATTTTTGCTTAGGTAGTTGCGATTTTTGGGTGCATTTCATAAACAGTCACCTCACTACCTACAATCCCTGTGCATATAGCCATGATACCTTTCACAAGTTTATGATCCCCAAATTGACACTTAGACCGAGTTGAATCCAGTTTATTCTTTACCCCAATTTTGGCCTATCAAATGGTAGATAATCTTCAAAAGGCCATTAACGCTAATCCAGATCTGGTGGTTGAGGAATGCCCTCACTCAAACGTGCAACTTGCAATACAACCTTGAGCCCGACCAGCAGTGAAGGCTTAAAAATGTTCCTAGCCATATTCAAGACCATCTCCTTCAAAATATGAAGATCCATCAAACAACCAAAAAATCTCAAGGAAATGTCGGTATTCAAATGGAATTTCCCACTGTCATAAAGGAATCTCTTCCTTAATATCATCTTAACTAATTTTAGAAGTAGCAAAACATTATCGGTGAGCACACCCTTAAGATGAAGATCAATTACTAGACCCCTAAAATCCGTTTGACCCTTTGAACTAGTAAGATAGATCCATGTTCTCATTTCTCGTCTATCGACAAAGAGTTATGGGGAAAACCCACATATTAAAACAAATAGAGAAATTTAACCAAGCAAGATGAATGTTGAATGCCATGACTGAATAATGGAGATAGGAATAAGTAGCAACAATCAACTACCCTGATGCAAGTTAGATCACATGAGCAAACACAATACATTATCATGATAATATAAATTTGACAAAGGCAAAAAAAACCTAGTAAGACTCACAAAAAATGCATTAATGACTCTAGCCAGTATGATAGAAAATAACAATGCTCTCTTTGATGACAAAAAAGTTGTGTTAATATAATCAAACTCTAAAATGGTGGAGGGTCTATTAAATAAAAATCAATAATATACAACTATATGATAAGACACTTGTCCCTCTACCCCCATCAATAGGTAGATCTTACCAATAAAAAATAAAAAAAAAATAAAAAAAGAAAAAATATATATTATAACATAATATATATATTATATTATAATATAATATATATTATGTTATAATAGAATATATTATATTATATATTATAATATAATATATATATATATATATTATAAATATATTATAATTTATATATATGGTTTGTAGGTTTGTGTCATCCCTTAGTTATAAGAGACATGGTGGAACTAACCATTTTTTTTTTAAATAATGTAAAATGAAATGGATATCCATTTCATCTATGTTAAAAAAGGGGGAGGTTGAGACTCGTTTTTACCTTCCCTATTTCTTATTGTGTGAAGTATACCAAGAAAATGACAAATATCCATTTGTAGCTATATTAGACTCCCAAAATCATCCTCAAATCAGAGGTATTTTGGTTTTTTAATGTTTTTTTTTCATTTTATTTGCATTATTTAAGATTTTTAGTGCAAAAATAGGTTTTTCAATATGCATATTTGTTTTTATCAAAAAATTGTTAATTTTTAAAATTTTCAACATAAAAAAGGTTTAACAATTATTGAGAATCCCAACCTTGCTCTAGATGAAAACCCTACCTAGCCAAATCCTCCTCTACCACCAAATTCTCCATTACAAAACATACCAACTATCCATGAAGCTATATGTGGCAATTTAACTAAGTTGAGAAAAAATTGTTAATTATAAGAGAGGCATCCTCACTTTTCTAATATGAAAACCACATTAGAATCAATAATTTACAATGTTGAAACTCTCACAAACTAGAATATTAGCTTTGTACAATGGTGAGAGTCCATGAGGAAACAATATGCCAATGGTTTATTGTATGATGAAGTTTTGGAAGACTGAAATCACTGAGAGTGGGGGGGTGAATCAATGATTTATAAGAGCCACAATACTTTTTTGTTTTAAAGAGAAAGGATTTGTGTTCACTTTTAAACAAAGAAAATAAATGACAATTTGAGAAGAAGACTTGACTTGTGCATCAACTAAGCATATGAACAAGACATTGAAATAGATTTCACTTGGATGGAAGTTCATAACATTAACAGGACAACTTTAGTATAAACATTTGCAGAAATATAAAGACAATTATTCAACTATGAACTGATAAGGATAAACATCACAATCTTGCAATACTATCATAACAAAGCAATGACACTATGAGACCATGAATTTGATGAATGGAAAACCCTCTTGGGGTAGAAAAGCCACTCCAAAATGATGCCTTACTGGCTTAAATAAAACCACTGTTTACAATGCCTTACAGGCAGAATTTAGAGCACCAACTCTAGGAGCACCAACCCCTTGCAAATTTAGGAACACCCATTCCAAGGAGCGCCAACCCCTTTTAACACATAACAATTATAGCATCCTATTAGAACCCTAAAAGTGCATATTTTGCAACTCTAGAATTTCAATAGAAAACTATGTATGATTATATCAATAAGCACACTGAAGAACGTTGTGCATCAACATCTTCCTTTACAAAGTATCTAAGATTCAATGATTTTCAATATAAAACAATCTCTTGTCACTGTAAGAATAAAGCCTGATGTCTCACAACATTTCTTTTCACCATCAATTTGAGAAATACCAAAAACCCTTGTTAAATAGAAGCAGGATAATCTCTATATGCCATTTGAATAACTGAAAATCAACTTGGGTTAGGGTTTAGAAACCCTAAACAGAAAAATAGTTACCTGAGAGATATGAGAAGCCCTAACCAAATTTCATTTTTCCAATAAATGTTAAACATTTTCCCAAATGAATAAAAATATAGATTCAAATAATTTTATCCTTCAAAACCTTGCTTCTTCAAAAGAAATATTACAAACCAGAACAACAAAATTCCTCACCTTGCTGTCAAAGGAGAAGTCAACTGTAAGAATACTTGAAGTTGAGCTGGGATTCCACTATCTAGCCAACAAATCAACACTTCTACAGTTAGAGCTCAAAATTTCAACCATGTATTACTAACGGAGCTCATACATTGAGATGAGTTTATAAAACCACTGCATACTAACTAGAAATCTGACTGTCATTGCAGCGACAAGCAACTCCATGGTGGCTAGGGTTTCAAAATGGAGCAACAAAAGAATTCCTTGCTCAAAAAGCTTGCATCGAATAACTTAGAAGCCTTTTCAAAAACAAATGATCATCTGAAGTCTGTAAACAAACATCATAATGCCTTTAGAATTTGTTGTCCAAGAAGAATGGAATTAAATCATTGCCACATGCGCATTATCAATGATGGTTGTCGATGCCAAGTCACCACTTACAAAAAGCAATGAACAATACCTGCTACCTCGTAATGCCCAAAACATCATTACCTTGTAAAATTTATTCCAAATCAAAGACTTTGAAATGCCGACATAGATAATGATTGAACCAAAAAAAAATGATAACTGCCAAATATCTTGTCACTACCATGTGACATTCAAAAATTTCCTTTGTAATAAACCAAGATTCATAAAATGTCGATGACCTTGAAATTTTGAAACAATGTACATCAATAACCATAATGCCCGATACCTTTTTCAAGGTAATTGCTAGTAATGCAATATATAAATAATGAAACATACCAAGTACCAATGGCAAAGCCACATTAAATCAATCAAGATTCTTATGAACACTTCAATGTTGATTATCATAGAAAGGCCTGTATGATATTGTCAAGTCAAAATTTCCATGAGATATGCAATAGAAATGTGCATAAACATATTAAAATGTAACAAGAAAGACCAAATGACCTTAGTCACCTAAACCTGTACAGTGCCTTATCATATGATCCTGAAAATGATCGATTTTGAATAACCTAAAAGTGAAGTAGCATCAATCTGAAAAACCAAGTTTTGTCAACATGTAAAGATGACAATTAGCCAATATGCTAAACAAGTAAGCAAGTGTCATCATGTATACCATGTGTGCCATGATCAACTTGAATACTTTGATCACAACATCATGCATCCTTTCCTTATATATGATGTTCATGTCAGATGCACTTCTAATAAAATCTCCTTGAAATATGTATTTGACACAATGCCAACATAGAAAACTTTATAAAACATTATACCTTGCTAGAAGACTATATGCTCACTATCCATGATGTCTAAGAAACCTGACTTGTAGCATCCTAAAAAATAAATACTGTCAATACAAATATGCATCAAGAACCCATAAAAAAATGTAGACAAAGCCAAGAAAATCATGATATAAGATGAACCAAAACATATGCCACCAAGATTGGATCATCCAATTTATATAAACCGTGAGCATGTATTATCCAAATCTTTTGTCACAATGTCAAAGATACATATCATTCAAAGAAAAATTGAGCACAAGCAACTGAATACATCATCTGCATATCATATGCCAAACAACCAATCAGCATCCAATCTGCACATCAAACCATGTCATCCTTGAAACCAATCTGCACATCATATAGCTTGTCAATGTCAATCAAAGAACACTATTATAAGAACTAGTTTTTTCATCAAGGAAAAACATCACAAACACATCAATTCAATATAAGTGAGGAAACTTAACATTATAAAATCACAATTAACACAACTATTTATCAATTCTAAAAAAACTAGACAGTCCATTGATGTGCGTAAACCTAAATATTCAATTAAATGGTGCACACATTGAGGTATCCTAGATAATTTTTGGTACTGTTGGTGGATTATTTTTGATAAACCACCCAACAAAAATCTTGATGTACCAAAATATTTTCTGTGAAAACTATATGTTGAATTTTTCCTAGGTAAGCATGTCAAATTTCCAAGGTGTGGGTAGAGGAATGTCTCAATATAGACATGAGGAACATTAAGTAACCCCACTTATTATCACTTTTCCTATTGCTTCCCCATCTCTAATACCTTACTAGAGAATGTTACAGATGCAACCAATTAGATTACCTTGGTCGTACATGCTTTGAGTGACCATTTGATCACACATAGCTCATAGTTTGCATAACTGCATGATGGTGATACACCTATTGCATCAACTGCTACTGGTAAAACCTCCTCTTCTCCACATATTTGTGTGCTCCATCACTACATTATGTTCCACCATTAATGTAGAGAGGATTTAATACTCTCAAGACCCTCTCTAGAAACCTCTCAATAAAAGCTCAAACAAAAAAATTAAACTTCAAAAAAAAATCTTGCACATGAAAATATTGATTTTCTTCATTAAGGAAATCTGATTACAAAAAAATTTCACTCATTAATGGACTGATATATAGAAAATAAACTTGTTACAGACATCCCATATGTAATTTAAAAACATCCTAATGCAAACTATGCTTAGTTATGTGAGCTCTTGTAAACAATTTCATCTCTCAGCACTACAACATTATCTGTAACCTCTGTAACTTCAATCCAACAATTCTAAAACCTCCATGGACTATTTTAAATCAGTCCAAACCTAAAAATAACATCCAAATAATCTCTCTCAAAGAATACCACACCTCTACTCACCTTGCCTTCCAAACTTCTTCTCAAAAACTCTTCAATGAATAGTGGTTTTCTAATTTTTTGTACCACTTGTCCTAGAATTGATTTATCATTATTTTTTTGGCCTCCTCTAATATGGCATGAACCTTTCTATTTCTACACATGAAAACCTTCAAAAAGTAATTAAAAATAATTTAAAACCCATTTCTAGCAGTCTTGTCAAAGATAGGATGTTGCAGTTTTTATTCTCCACCTTTAACTCCCGAAAAAGCAAAAATCCAAGGCAAGTCTTGGGCATCAATTTTCTACTCCCTACTTTTTACAGATAAATATTAAGTGTTTTAAAACTCCTCATTCAATTCCCAATGCCTCATATTATCTCTCAAATAATTTTCAATTAAATATTTTTAAAACTGCTTTTTTCTACTTTTTCATCCCACTAGTCAACTTCAATGTGCAAAGTTGCAAAATAAATTGAATTAAAAATTAAATTATTTGAAGATAAATAATTTTCCACCCATAAACATCTAATCCAATCCAAAATTAATTTATTTCAACAATCCAAAATTGCTCAATTGAAAATTAAACTTTTTTTGTTGATATAGGATTGCCAGTTACCATGGATGCTCCTGCATCAGACACTCATGGTAGAAATAAAGTGATATTATCACTTTTCAAGAGGATATCTAAGATGAATTAACTAAGATCCAGACAACCAAGAGGCATCCCCAATGTTCCTTCCAATACATTTTACCAAGTACTCCATGTATTTCTTTCTTCTAGTGCTCTTACTCACCCTGTGATCAAGAATAGTTTCAATATGCTCTTTCCCTAAACTTGATGTTGATGTTTGTTTCTGCACATCTGTTGCACCTTCATCATTTTTAGACTCATGAAACATGGTTAGATCATAAATATTGAAAAATAGATAAATATTGAGTTCACTTGTAAATTTTACTTCATAAGAATTACCTGATTTGTGTTTTCTCACAATTCGGCAAGGCCCAATCTTCCTCATTTTCAACTTGTTGTAAGTCTCCACTAGAAACCTCTATTTTATCAAATGAATCATCACCTCATCACCAACTTGGAACTCTTTGTATCTCCTCTTCAAATCAACATGAGTTTTGTACTGAAAATTCATTTTATGAATGTGCTCTCTTACCTCTTCATGCAGTCTCTTCATGTGTTCCTCCTCGCCTATATCTCCTGAAAAACAATAATCAGCTGAAAATTTATTATTATTAACACAATCAAAATATTCATTCCTTCCATTTCCCTCCTCAGTATCGAGTTCAATTTCACTAACACAATCAAAATATTCTTCCCTTCCATCCTACAATAAACTATCATCCATACAAATCTCTTTATCAAATGGTAAATCGTCAACTAATGCTAAGGGAATCTCACCAAACAAATCAACATTCACTTTCTCACCTTCTTACTTTATTACAACATTAATTCCTTCATTCTCTATTGTACTTATTGCTGCAATATATTCTTCTACACAGATATTATATTTCTCACATAAATCAGCAAAAACTTTTTCACAAAAATCAGATTTTACCTCTTCTTTCTCCACCAAAACCTTCACTTTACCTTTTTTGAGTGAAATCCATACTGCTACAACTTGCATTAGAAAATAAAAATATTCATCCTCATCCTCTTTCACTAACTGTTTAACTCCATGAATCAAACATTTTCTAGTTTTATTACATGCCTTTCCTTCTTCGTTACTCAAAGGCTTGAACTTGTGTTTGATTTCATCCTTCAACAAGGAGTATGTATTTTAGGATAAAATTAGGGCTATTTAGTGGGAATTGTAGCAATTCCTCGATCCTAATCAAGAACTACAAGAGATGATCAACTGAGAATAGAAGGTCCCCCCTATGAATTAGCTATAGAGGGGTGCCCCATCTGTTGTTGGGTGTCTCCATCCATATTTTCCTTAGGTCTAGAAATTACGTTGACTGGTACACCATAGGGGTGTTCATGTGGGAGGATAGTCAGGTTGTAGACTACTATAATAAGGGAGGGGAACATGTTGACTATTTCATTACCGGGGGTGAGAGCTGGCTATGGTGAGGAAGAGAACATAGCTAGGAGGTCAGTGCAGCCCAGATAGCTCCCGTCTAAGGAATAAGGCTAGGAGGCTAGGTTGATGACCAATAGTGAACCAAACAAGAACAAACATGGCAGGTGTTGTGCAATTTTCGCACACACACCCCATTAAAAGCAGGGACCCTCTTTTCTTGGTTTGTTTAATTCTTCGTTTTTGTAGGGTTTTGACTTCATTCCCTTATGGGATAAGTCTCTTGGTCTTGATCATGTTTCACCCATGTGCTTAGCATTAAATCTGCATTTGAGATGTCATTTTTCAACTTAGTATGTTTGTCTATCTCTTTGAGATTGACCCTTGCTCGGAAAAGTGAAATTGGAGTAAAATTGGCTAAGTGTAAAGGAATTTCGGTAATTATAAGGTACCTCAGATTACCTTAACTTTAATCCAGCTGGGTAATCCGAGCTACCTTAGATTACCTGATTAAGCATTTATTGCTCACAATTAATTAGTTTAAAGTGTCAATCTAGGAATAAAATGGGATTTAGGTGCTCATTTGATCATTCTATATTCCTAAAAGCTTGAAAATGAGAATAGTATCCACTAGCTTACATTCAATTTAGGCTCCAACATCAGATTTTTCCTCTTCAGGTGATCACTCTAGGGCTTGAGATTGATCTCTAGTGCTTTTCCTTTGCATCCTCTTCCATTGAGCGTTGTCTCAAGGTAGATTTTTTATGTTTCTTGGTGATTTTGATACATCTTATGCTTGATTTTTTTTATTTCTCTTCTGGTTGGCTATTAATCCATCAAATTTAGGAGGATTTCAAGTTATCATTTCATGTTTTTCCAATGAGGATTTTGTTTCTTTAAGGGTTCGCTTTGAAAGATGGAAATAGGGTTTTGATTTGAATGTTTCAAGGGATAAAATTCATTGAATACTCTTAATACTCATTTTTTGGTTGCTTTTGTGTGTTTGGAATCAAAATTTGGGATCATCTCCCTATTTTGAGTGATTGGTCAAAGCCCTAGTTTTCATGTTTATGATTTTGATAAAAAATGATTGACATCGATGATTATGAAATAAGTTGTTTGATTGAAATCCATCTTGAGATGTCGATAATTCAATCCTAGGCGGATTAGACATTTAACTTTCATTGATTTGAAAAAATCAAGAATCCACACTTAGAGAAAATTGTGATCTTGAGCAAAATCAAGAAATTCTGAGGTAGCTCAGATTTTTTGAGCTCCAATCCACCTGAAGAATCGGAGCCCCCTTAGATTATCCGAGTCTCATAACCAGCCTTAGCCCCGAGCTTGGTAAATAAGCACTTAGTAAAATATTTATATTAGCCTTCAGAGATTCCAAGCAAGCTCGGATTACCCAAACGCTAGTTCACCCAGGTAATCGGAGGTCCCTCGAATTACCCAATCCCGTAAATGATTGAGCTTCTAACACATGAAATCACTTGAAATTTGGGATGAAAGTAATTTGTGAGGTTTTCTTGAGGTGATTAAAGTTTGAGTATGATTGATTGGGTCGATGAACTTCATCTATCATAGATTCCACTTGATATCAATGAAAATGCGGTCTATAGGCCAAATTAGGAAAATTCAAGCTTGCTCGGATTAGCTGAACCTTAGTCTAGCTGGAAAATTAGAGCTAGCTCAGATTATCTTGTCTTTCTCCATTCATTGTGGATTTCCAATATCATTCATAAATGAGTTGCATAGGATGATTTCTTGGCATTTATTAATGGATATCAATTCATTTGAGTATGATTTACTTATGTATCATTGTGGAATTTGATGAAGTGAGTTTCTTGCATTATATTGCCATTGGAATTTGAATTTTTATTAGCTTAAGTTAATGGCATTGTCATCTCATATTGGTGCTTCATGAAATGGATATAATATGTTATATTATTGTTTTCCATTTTGGTGATTATGGTCATTTCTCTAATAGATGCAGGTTGAGTTGAGCCCTAATAAGGCCACCAAGACAAAGGTTGCACTAGTGCAAGAAAAAACTAGTAGAAGACATGAAAGGATGAAGTACGACTTAAAGGGAATCTGGCCAGAGACCAAGATTTCTTTTGCATGGTTGAGGATTGTAGATACAAACATGGGTCATGTGGATTACAATGATTTTCAATAGAGTATGTTTGGAAAGGCTCCTACTCCATTGAAACATATCATAACTCACACTGGATTGGCACAACTATGTCTTGAGTTGGTCTTGGAATGTGCAAAGCACTATGACTCTAGGACAAGAATCATAATTGGTCCACAAGGCAGAGTCATGGAAAGTTTAACTGAAGAGTCCATTGCAGAAGTCTTTAGCATTGCCTCTCATCACAAGCTCATTGAATAAATCAACATTGGGGAAATAATCAAGTTCTATGGAGAAGACCCCAACAGAGCTTTGGAAATCATGAACAATGCATGGTTATTGAAACCTAAGCCACACTACTCAAAACTACCAAAACAGCTACACAAAAGTGATTTCAAGATGAAGTACCATGATATCATAACTCTCTTAGGAAAAGTCATGGGAGTGGAAGAATCTCACATCTTTCAGACTTGGATGTTCCATCCTATTACATAAATTGTGGCTAACAAGCATTATCATTGGGAAAGAATCATAAGCAACAATATGGATGCCCAATTGAGAAGTGTGCAAGAAACCAACAGGTTCACTATGATCTCTTATCTTGTTTGCATGTTGGTATACAAGACCAAGTACAAGGGTCTCAGCTACAAAGCAACCATAGGGCAAGAAAAAATATGGGATGTTTACCCACAGCTACAACACAAAACATCCAACTACAGAAGAGCTAATGATGCCTTTTTCATGTATATTCCAAGACTGTTGCAGGATGCTCTTTATGTTAGGGTCTATATTGATGCTATGGATCTGATTAAGCAATGATATAGTCAATGCTTCATCCAATTTCAAAGGTTCACATAAATCTGGGTACAGGGGTCTCTAGTTGTCCCTCTCAAATTACCTAGGTATCCAACCAACAAACTTCTGATGCTGGAATTAACAAGACAAATGATAAGCTTCAAAGAGATTCTACAACATGAAGTGGAGAAGAAGGGATTAAGATTAGAATTCCCATTGAGAATGGAAACTTTGGAAGCATGCCCTTCTATTTAAAGTGCTCAACATTCTGAGAAGGAAATGGCATAATTTGAGTTGTATTCACATACCAACAGAAAAAAAAATTGATCCTTATGGAAAGTCCATGATGCAAGCCAATAGAATGTTAAGGTATAAGGATCACATTGAGGACTATTGGGATAATTGTAGAGAAGAATTTGATGTTCTTAGAAGAATATTTTCCAAACTTCCCCTCAAATTGATAAGACTATATAAAGTGGCACAAGTGCCTGACCAGGTGCAGGATGATGAGGTGAATTTGGTTCAACATCATGACTATGAGACTAACAGAAGCAAACCATTTCCTCTAATCAACTGATCAGAGGAAGAGGTAACAGATCTAGACCAGGTTGCTGAGCTAGTAAAGAAGTATTCTAGACTGTGGGTAAAGCACAAAGTATTAGAACTAGAAGTAGAGGGAACCAAGTTCACCTATGACTTGATGGGGGACTTGGAGTTTCAATCTAAAGAAGAAACTGAAGCTAATAAGGGTGATGAAACTGTTGAGCCTCATGAGGAGGATGTCCATGAAGGAGATAAACCAATGTCTATTAAGAGGAGAACTAGGAGTCAAGCACAAGTAAAGCAAGGAGAGAAACCATCTCCTAAAATTAAGAAGTCTCCTCAAGTTAGCACTAATGTAGAAGAAGGTGAAACCTCACAACCAGTGAGGAAAAGAAGAATAATCACAAAAAGGCAGAAAGTTGCCAAGGCAAGGAAAGGAGATGCTACTATAGATGCTCCTTCTGCACCAAAGGTTGTTGATTTAGAAATTTTAGGGGAAAAATCTCAAGTGTGTGTCAGAAGAAACTCCCCAAAGCATGAGGTCTCACCAATAGAAGAGGTGAAAGCTATAGAGAAAGAGGTGAGAGATGAAGAGGCACCTATTGATGATATGGAAAAGAGAGCAGCTACAAGAAATAATTCTCCCATTCCTTCTCCCCATCAAAATGTGCAAGTTTCTAAGGAGGCAATTCATGAAGAAGGGAACATATCCAATGATCCTGAATAGCCAAATGAAGAAGATGATGAGATTTCCATTCTTGAAAGTGGAGAATGGAGGAAATTTGTACAAGAAATAAAACAATCCACCTCCAGAGTAGAAAGTAAGAACATAGAGTCTGAGGTTGTTCAGGGAAAAGCATCTAAGTCTCCAGAGAGGGTAATCATTGATGAGCCAGAGGATCACCCTGAGGTAGGAAAAAATAGAGAAGAAGTTGCTAATAGTTCTCATCAGGACAAGGAAGAGCAAGAAAATCAACCAAAAATGGAAAGGAATGCTGAAGAAAATGTGGTTGATAGTCCTAATAAGGAGGTGTCAACTAAGCAGTCTATTGCTCCTGAATGATTAGAGAAAAGGCTTAGTAAGAATCCAATAATTGTACAAGAGGAAGCCCCAAGCTGGGACAAGTTGCTTGAACAATGGGGGTAGCCGAAGCAAAGAAAGAGAGCCAGGATAGTCTCTAAGATGTCAAGAGAGGAATTCAATAGCAGGGTTATACATGTGGCGGTGCATGTAGGTGACAAGTTCAAAGATGAAGTTAGGCCATGTGACTATAAGGTGCAGACTATCAAGTTAGGGCCAACTACTAACGAACATGAAAAAGAAGAATTTCAAGAATCCTCTTAGGCCATTTTGAGAAGATTTGATAGAGAAACTGAGGAGAAGTAAAAGTTACAAAAGAAATTGAATGATGTCTATAAATATGTACAACATTTGATGAATCCTTTGCAAACTATTGGGAGTGAAGGAACTATTCTAGAGGGATTGCTACCTAAGGAGGAAGTTTCAGAAATTGAAAGATTAAAATCCTATGTTCAGAGCTCTCATAACTAGTTACAGGATGTCAGTAGCAGAGGGGATGAAGCCATTGAAAAAAAATTTAAAATTTATACCATTGCTTCCAATTTTCTTGAGCATACTTCACAATTCACTACATATTGTAACAAGATTGATGAGTCAATTGTTGATGAGTTGAAGAAATTTCTGCAGATACCTAAGGATGAGTTGGCCAAGCTAGATATCTTTTCCCATGATGAAATTGGAAACGTGAAGGAGTGGATTGAAGTTTTGAATTATAGGAAGGAACTCCTTACAAAATCTTTGAAGAAAATAATGAAATTACAAGGAAAAATGAAGGAAATATACAACAGTTGTATTAGTTTCCTGGAGATAATGAATGGGAGGAGGAAGTTTGGCCAAAAAAATATGAACGCTGGTAGATTACAGGGATGGTGGCATGAAATATATGCTCCCTCTAATAGTGCTCCAATTACAAAGGAAAATATGGAAGATGCAACCATCTATATTTCAAAACTGGAAAAATATCATGAGTTGCAGATTGAGTGGAATAAGGCAATGCCCCAATATTTGGAGGAATTTAAAAATCATAAAACTAGAATTAAATTTATTCCAATTCCAGACCTAGAAGATATGAAAGAAATATTGGAGAAAGCCAAGGAATTATCCAATGAATTAGAAGCTAACAAGGAGGGAGAAAATCACCAGCTTGTAGCCACCTAGAGTTTTGTGCCAATCATTTGATAGTATAGCTGGAAGGTGGCCTCAAATTTTGTGCAACTAAGGAAACATTTTAGAAGAGTCTAGGCCGACCTAGATGAATTTTCAAACATTAAATGCAAATTTTATTTTATTCAAAAACTCTCTAGGCTGACTTGTTGGGCCGACCTAAGTATGTAACCCTAATTTTTGGCCAACCTAGTGATGCCTCTCTATAAATTGAGGCTCAAGCCTCCTTTGTAATGGTTAAAATCAGTTAAGACATAGTTGCTAGAGCTGTAATTGAGTTGAGAGTTATCATTTTTTGAGAGCAAGTGTTGTAACACTAAGAATACATGAATTGTTGCAAACTTGGGTGATTCAATACAAGTAAAGACATTATTCTTTGGTGCTCTTTCTTGTGTTGTTTCACTTTGCATGGTTCTTGTTGTTCCAATTATTTAATATTTCTTTGAAATTATTAGTTACATGGTAGATTTTAGATTTAGATACAATGCAATGGTGTTGATGGTTTAATAGTTGAAGTGTTTGAGCAATCCTTGGTCCATACTTTTAGCAACTTGTTGATTGTAAGTTGTGTAAAGTTAGCCTGTACCTTAAATTTGTGTACAAAGTTCAATTGTGGGTATTTATTCATTTCAATTGCAAAATAGGTTTCTTTTGGGTGAATGCTTCATGATCCGAAAATATTTAATTCCTTAGAAGATTGCACTGTTTCTCTGAGATTGCAGGTTTGATCTGGGTTAAGTAATTTATTTTTTTGAAGGATTGGACCACTTTGAGTGTTTAATCATTTACATTGTTAGTCTTAGGAATTAGTTTAGTCTTAAAATCTCTTTAAACCCTTATCTTTTGTTATTTCTTTTCAAATCTGAGTTAGGTTTTAGGATCAAAAGTATCACCAAATTGCAAGATCTGATAAATCTAAAGTTCCAACATTTGTTTCGTAAGGTCCCTTGTGATTACCCACATTTTCACATTTATCACTGAGTTGTTTTTACATTTTCAAGACCTGACATTAGAGACCTTGGGGTTATCTCTTGAGGCTTGTTGATAGGGATTTAACTTTCAAGAGAGATAGGATACTTGTATTATGTCTAAGTTTTTGTGCATAAAACACAATCAATAGATTGGCACTAGAAGGAGGACCTAAATAAGAAAGCTGGATCATTTTCTATCTACCATTTCTCCTAAGATATTTCGAAGAAGAACTAGATCTAAACTAGGAGAGGAATATTTTCAAGAGTTGCAAGCCTCTACTAGGTGAAGGAGGACTATAAGGAGGGGAGATTCATCATCTACCCCACCATTTCCATCCTCTCCATCATCCAATTCTGAGGCCATTCCCATTCAGCAACCCCAACCAGTCGTTAATTAACCTTTACCACCTCCACCACCACTAATGGATTTCTTGAGAAACAACCCATCCCCTTTGTCCTTCAATAATTACAATGTCATGCCTAAGGATCTTGAACATTTCTACTCCAAGTTTCACATCAATGACCCCAATAGGACTGCAGAGGAACACATCAGAATTTTCCAGACTTGTCTCAGGGATAGAGGAATCAAGTATGAGGATGTTGCATGTAGGCTTTTCCCATATTCTGTAGGAGAAGATTCCTTTTACTAGTATAACCATCTACCTTCTAGGTCAATTCACAATTGGATAGAACTTGAGAATGCATTTATGTAGAAATTCAAGATCTCCATTAGTTCTAATGAGTTGTATCTAAAATTCACTAGACTTAAGAGAGAGGTTAATGAGCCTATCAGGTCATTCAATAATAGGTTTCATCATGCATATACTAGACTACAGGATCCTTATGTTGTAGATAATGCTACTGCCCTGGAAGTCTATTATTAAGCTCTTGAAAGTCTCACAACCACTTTCCTTAAATGGAGGCCTAACCCTCCAAACACGTTACTTGATGCTTATGTAGAGGCAGTCAAGCTTAGCATAGATCTAAGGCAACATTTGTCTAGACCCTTGGCATCTTTAGGGCCTACTTCTCATCCAAGACAGATTCAAGCCCTCAATCAGGCTTTGACTAACCATACCCCCATTATGAATCCAGTGCCACAATTGCCTTTGGTTCCACATTTGATTCCTCCAATGAATCAAGCCCCACCAATGTCTAGTTATCCTCAAAAAAGTGTCAATCAACCCCTCCATTCACAACAATAGGCTATTTTTCCCACATACTTGCAAAATTATGAAGTCCCAAACTAGTCCATGGGTTTAGGAGTGGCACTGGATACCCTCAGAATAATTCAGGACATGCACCATGCAATAATCCTGACAAAGAGAGGCTTGATGAATTGAATGAACAAGTGAAGAAGTTGAATATGGAAGTATCGTACCTGAGGAACCAAAATAGTCAACTCCAAGCTGCTCAGAGGAATATGTAGTCTAATTATAATAGGGAGAATCAAGACTTTGCACAGGGACATGGGAAATTTTTTGACAAAGGGTAACCATCTAGTTAGAATTTTGATAGAGGATAGACAAGTGGACAAGGATTTGAAAGGAGACAACCTCCTATGTAGAACAAAACATGGATCACAAGGCCAAACAATGGAGGTTTTCCTACTCCATTGGATTAACCTCCTAATTAGGAGAAGCCTCCAAGTGGTGTGTATCTAGTAGAGGCAGCTTTATCTATATGGTGTAGACTCCACAAGAAAAGTCAACATTCTGAGTTGGATTGCCCTGAGTTCCAGACTATTGCATCCATTTTTCAGTATGGGGTTGAGAAAAATTCCAACAATCAAGAGTTAGTACCATCCAACCCTTATGATTCCTCAGTAATGGTGTTGAATCATTCTCCCTTCCTATGAAGTGAAGAGTTAGGTGGGCAAGATGATAAGACAGAGCAAGTATACAATGGAGATGAGATTTCACAATTGTTCAATGAAGAAACTAAGAATGATAATGGTCCTTTGGATGAAGAAGAAACAAGCATTGAAGAAGTTCAGATGTTCCAATAGCCTACAAGAAAGTATGATATGAGGAATAGGCCAAATAGAAATCCACAAGCTGGAGGCCCATTCACTACATCAATCCCTCTGAATAACTTCACCACATCTCTTGATCCCAATGCCAGTAATAATCCATCCTATCCTAATATACCCACATAGTATTTTTCAAAAGGAGGACAATCTGGTTCCTCTAAAGGAAATAACTTTGATGAAGGAAAGGAGAGGTTGGTGAATCATCACAAGGATGTTCATGTTGATATGAACATGGAATAGTTGGGTGACTATGTGGCCAAAGAACTCAAGAAATTAAAATAAGTCTTTCTGCTTTTGAGTTGCTAAGAGTTCCTGCTATTAGAAATATTGTTCTAGGAGCTTTTAAAGCAAATAAAGTTCCTCAGGATAGAGTAGCTAGTGAGGTAGTTGGGAAGACTTTTAGTTCACAAGCACCAAAAGATCAAATCCAAGCACAACCTAGAGATAAAGGGAAAGAAAAAGATAAGAGTCAAGTTGCACAAGCTGATACTTAGCTAAGTCTATTTCAAGGCAAGAAAAAAACTCCCCCTTTTCTAATTTTTGTTCACCTCTTTGGAAAGAATTTACACAATTTCCTTTTAGACTCAGGGGCTTCCACAAATGTTATGCCTTTTACTGTCTGTAGAGCCCTAGGTATTACTCTTGTAGCCTCTCAATGGAAATTCACTCAGTTGGACAAGACAGAGGTGAATTTGGTGAGAGAATTAAATATGATTCTTATGCAGATTGCATCAGATCCTAGGATTCATCAAGTTATCAACATTCAAGTGGAAGAAATTCCTAATACTTATGGTATGATTTAAGGTAGAGATTTCACCAAGGCACTAAATGGATATGTATCAACAGATCATTCCCATATGTAGCTTCCTTGGAAATGAGAACCAAATCAAATTAGGATTGAAAGGGAACCTAGAATGAAGTATGTAATTACTGAATACCAGAATACTTCAAATGAGATAATAGCATCCTAAGTCACTTTGGGAATTATAGAGTCTTATTTCTAGAATCAGACACAGAGAGAAATCTTTAAAGGCAGAAAGCACAATTTAGTGAGATCACACTGTGAACCAACATCACTAGTTCATTGGTTGAACCAATAGAGGAAGGTGATGACCAAGAGGATGGCCAACTAAGCTTGTTAGATAATTTTCAAGAGTTCATCCAGAAATGTATAGAGGATCAAATTCAATTGAGTAGAGATATGAATTTTGAGGAGTTACTTCTTCCGAATTGGTGTAAGGTCCATAACGCTTCCCACTCAGAGATGGAATGTTGCCTATTCCAAATAGCAGTGGAGAAAATATAGAGATGCATCAATCCAACCCCAACTATCAAGATAATCTTGTAAAGTATCCAAGATGATCCCAAAGGTAAAAGTCTAATGCCTTCTAAAGAGCCTCCCAGTAATAGAAAAACTAAAGAAAAATCAAGAGGATCAGGAGCTACTAGTTGTTGGACACTTAGATTCGATGGATCCAAGTCAAAGAAAGGTGTTGGGGCTAGCTTTGAGCTGATCAATCCTAAAGGTAAAACCTTTTTTGCTACCCATAGACTCCAATTCCACTGTACTAATAATGTAGTTGAATATGAAGCTTTGATTCATGGATTATTGATGGCATTAAGAAAGAAGGTTAAAATTTTGCAAGTGTTTGGAGATTCAAAATTGATAGTTAGGCAAGCAAGAAAATAGTACTCATGTCATGATAGAAGAATGAATAATTACAGACATAGATTATATGATCTTATTGAGGGGTTTGATGCTTTCAACATTCAATTGATACCTCATAGAAAGAACCAAACTGTTGATTATTTAGCTAAGGAAACTAGTACATTACAACCCTTGTCACTTTTAGGCTTGAAGAAGTTTACTATGGAGCTCACTCTAGTGCCATCAATTCCCAATAATGTAACTAGTTTTTTAGGTGTTTGAGGATGGAAATCACATCCTTGATTTTATTACAAGCTTAGATGTGTTTACTTCTTAGATAATTGATGAAGTGGAGCATTAGGAAGTAAAGATGGACCTAGAAGGAATCATCAACTTGAAGACCAACACTATTCCAAGAGGGCTGGTGCAATTGGAGAGAATTTTTGATATGGATAGGATAAAATATTGGGAAAAACAAGCTAAGAAAGAATCCTTTAGTAGTCAGTGTGAGACATACAACATGGGGACTCTAGACAATGTTAAGAATGTTTTTATTGTCAAGGTGTACACTCTAGAGGAGAGGAGATGAATCATAGATGCATTGCATACATATCAAGATGTAATAGCTTGGAGTTATGAATATTTGAAGACATGATAATTTAGTTATTACACATACCATTCCTCTCAAGCCAGGCGTCAAACCATTCAGAAAAAGACAAAAACCAATCAATTCCCTACTCGAACCTATCATTCAGAAGGAGGTACAAAAGTTATTATTTTACTCGTATCATATTTCTAGTTAGGTATTCAACTTGGGTGGCTAATTTGGTCCCGGTAAGAAAGAAGAATGGAGAAATAATGCTTTGTGTTGATTTCAAAAATTTCAATTGTGCATAAAAAAAAGGACAACTACCTAGTCCCCTCATTGGACGAAGTGTTATAGATTGTCAATGGATCTTAGATGATGTCCTTTCTAGATGGATACTCTAGATATAATCAGGTCATTGTGCAATACGAGGTTGGCACAAAAATTCCTTTACCACAAAGTGGGGGACTTTTTTCTTACAGGAGAATGCCTTTTGGACTAATCAATGTTGGAGCAACTTTCCAAAGGGCTATGGATATTTCCTTCAAGGATATTATTGGTAAGTGCATCATTATTTATATGGATGATTTAATAGTCTTTTCCAAGAAACAAGATGATCATATTGCAGACTTGTGCAAAGTATTCCAAATGTGCAGGGAATTTGGCATTTCACTTAATCCAAAGAAGTGTATCTTTGGAGTCACTAAAGGGAAGTTGTTAGGACATGTTATCTCAGAAAAGGGTATTTCTATCGATCCAAAATGAGTGAAGGCCATACTTAAGATCCAACCCCCTGCAAGTAAAAAGGAAATGAAGTCATTTTTTGGAAAAATCAACTTTTTCAGGAAGTTTATCACTAGATTTGTAGAAATAGTTAAACCCTTGAATGCAATGTTGAAGCATGATGGAAAGGTTGAGTGGAGTGTAGAAGCAAAAGAGGCTTTCACAGAGATCAAGATGGAAATAGTTGATGCCCCAATATTGGTGAGTCCTGATTATTGTAAACCTTTATATATATATATTCTTTTGCATCACATCACTCTTGTGTTGTTATGTTAACCCAAAAATTTGACCAAGGAAATGAGCATCCTATAGCTTTCATGACTGCTCCTTTAAAAGATGAAGAATTTCAAGATATCCCAATGTGGAAAAATAGGCTTATGCTTTGGTAAAAGATGTGAAGAAATTCAAGAACTACATCTTGAGGAATAAGGTCTTTGCAATAGTGCCTGATCCTATAGTCAAGCTACTACTTATGCAAAATGAGCTGGAAGAACAAAGAGCTAAGTGGGTGACAATGTTACAAGAGTATGATATTGAGATCCAACCTATGAAATTGGTAAGAGGAAATAGATTAACTAAGACAATAGCTCAAATGAGTCTTGATCTTATAGCCCAACACTATCACCTTCAAGATGTTTCCCCAGGTGATTGTATGATGGCACTATGCACTATCTCTTAAATCAACAATGTCCTGATCATCTCAATGCAGTGTAGCAAAGAGCTTTGCATTTGAAAAGTGATAGCTTTATGATGAAAGGGGTTTTTTTATACAAGAAGAATCATGAATGCATTTACCTTTGCTACCTTGGAAAAGAAGAATTTGAGAGAGTGATGACTGAATTCCATGACATGTATGGCACAAGCCATGGTTTTGCACCAACTACTGCAAATCCAATTTGGAGGGCAGGCCACTTTTTGCCTACTTTGTTCAAGGATGCACACAACCACGTGAGGACTTTCCATGTGTGTCAAACTATAGCAAGTAAGGAGAAGTATTCAACTCTTCCACTTTAGCTATTCATAGAGGTAAAACCATTTGCACAGTGGGGTTTGGACTTCATTGGTCCAATCAATCCACCTTCCTCTATAGGCCATAGGTACATTCTCACTATAACTAATTACTTTAATAGATGGACTGAAGCTCTTTCTTGTAAACAGTGCACTTCTCAGGTGGTAATCAATTTTCTCGAATCAAGTATTATCAATCACTTTGGTTTCTCATTTGCTTTGGTTTGTGATAATGGTCCTGCATTTGCTTCATTAAAATTTTCTAGTTGGGATTTTGATCATGGAATCATTATTATGTTTTCCTCCAATTACTACCCACAAGGAAATGGTCTCATTGAGTCCTCAAATAAGAATCTTTTAACTGTCATCCATAAATAGTTAGAGAGGAACCCCAAGTATTGGCATACCCAACTTAGATTTTCTCTTTGGGCAGATTGCACTAAATATAAGGCCTCTCTAGGAACCTCTCCTTATCACCTTGTGTATGGTTTGGAGCCAGTATTCCCAATACAACTTAAGATCCCCACTTTGAAATTTATCAACAATTACTATGATGAAGGGGATAAGTGTGAGGCCCGTTTGACTAAACTCCTGCACCTTGAAGAGAAAGAGATGAAGCCTTAGAAATTTTTTCTAAATATCAGGGTGTCATCAAGAGATGATTTGATAGGAGAGCCAAGGTGAAATCCTTTAGAATCTCTGACTTGGTTCTCTATTGGGATAAAGCACATAATAGAAAAGGGGAGCATGGAAAATTTGATAAGCTTTGGCTTGGCCTCTACTAGATTTCAGAGATATTGGGAGACAATGCTTTTCGTTTAAAAACTCTCACTAGAGAGGATGTCCTATTACCTGTCAACGAGCAATATTTAAAGCATTATTTCTAGTCCTGAGCTGCTTGCAACTCTTTTCCTATAAATAGTTAGGTTAGGTGCTAGTTTCTTTTCCTTTGCTTTGTTTTGTTTTGTCTGTTTTTTGCTTTTGGTTAGTATAGGTTTGCTTTGGTTTAGGTTAGGTTTGTTTTGTTTTTTCTTCTGGTTTTGGGTTCCCCTATTTTCTTCGAGGCATGTTACAATTGCACACCAATCATTATATTATCAGGGATTGTTCTAAGTATTTCTTCTACAAACTCTAATCATCCTTCTAGAGTTAATTAGTGGAAACTCTTTACTTGGTGTGACATGTGCTAATGATTGAAATGGATGAGTCACTGGGTTAAGTTAAATCTGGAATGTGCTTGGGTTTTACATTTATAAACAAATCTTAAGAATCCCAAGGTTGTTAAGGGTTCCTTATGAAGTCTGGTCAAGTGAAATATTTTATTTCTGCTTCAGTGCCACTATGGTTCTCAGCCCCGACTATGAGATTCATTACTTACAAGGTGAAAAATAAAGTTTAAATGATCTTAAAAGAATATCAAAAGAAGAAGAAAAGATAATATTGAAAATCAAAATTGAATATTCACCTTATCAGGAGTAACTGAGTATCTCTATCAGGGCTATGGATGCCTGACTGGCAGTAGATCTATGCTCAAGAGGGCCAGAATGACAACCTCGTCGGGGCTATGGATGCCTCGCTGGTAGCGAGGCTCTATCCAAGATGCTTTTGGAGTTAGAATCTTTATGTAGCTTGATTAGACTAAGTTTGGTTCTAGTATCAACTAAGGGAGGGAAATGAATGCATTTGCACACACTTTGACCCCGGCACAAGAAGGGCTTGCTTATTCATTGACTTTGAAACTATTTTTGTTGTTGACCTGATGCAAGGATTGAAACCAAAGATTATGGGTTCTTGATTCCAATTTGTCATTGAAATAATTTGGAGCATTTCCCCAGCAAGAGTCACCATTTTTTGTGCAGTTTTCACACACATGCCCCGCTGAAAGTAGGGACCCTCTTTTCTTGCTTTGTTTGCTTCTTTGTTTTCATAGGGTCCTAAATTCATCCCTTTAAGGGATAAGTATCTTGGTATTGGTCATGTTTCTCCCATTTTCTTAGCGTTAAATCTGCATTTGAGATGTCATTTTGCAACTTCATATGTTTGTCTAGCTCTTTGAGATTGACCCTAGCTCAGAAAAGTGAAATTAGAGTAAAATTGGCTAAGTGTGAAGGAAGTTCGGTAATTCCAAGGTACCTTGAATTACCCAAACTTGAATCCAGCGGAGTAATCCAAGCTAACTCGAATTATCCACGTCTGACCCCATGTCGTATTTATGAGATTTCTACAAAATGTACAATTGAGAATTTATTGCTCACAATTAATGAGTTTAAAGGTTCAATCTAGGAATAAAATAATATTTAGGTACTCATTTGATCATTCTATATTCCTAAAATCTTGAAACTGAGAAGAGTATCCACTAGCTTACATTCAATTCAGGCTCCAATGTTAGACTTTTCCTCTTCAGGTGATCACTCTAGGGCTTGAGATTAATCTCTAGTGGTCTGCCTCTACGTCCTCTTCCATCAAGCATCTTCTCAAGGTAGGTCTTTGATGTTTCTTGGTGATTTTGATACATCTTATGCTTGATTTTTTTGATTTCTCTTTTGTTTGGCTATCAATCAATTGAATTTAGGGGGCTTTCTAGTTATCATTTATTGTTTTGCTAGTGAGGGTTTTGTTTCTTTAAGGGTTCACTTTGAAAGATGGAAATAGGGTTTCAATTTGAATATTTCAGGGGGTAAAACTCATTGAATACTCTTAACACTCATTTTTTGATTGATGTTTGTGTGTTTGGAATCAAAATTTTGGGTCATCTCCCTATTTTGAGCGATTGGTCGAAACCCTAGTTTTCATGTTTATGAGTTTGATAAAAAATGATTGACATTGATGATTACAAAATAATTTGTTTGATTGAAATCCATCTTGAGATGTTGATAATTCAATCCTAGGAGGATTAGATGTTTAACTTTCATTGATTTGAAGAAATCAAGAATCAACACTTAGCAAAAATTGTGATCTCGAGCAAAATCTGAAAATTCTGAGGTAGCTCAAATTTTCTAAGCTTCAATCTGCCCAGAGAATATGAGGCCCCTAGGATTATGCGAGTCTCATGACCAACCTTAGCCCCGAGTTTTGTAAATAAGCACTTAGACAAATCTTGAGCCTAGCCTTCAAAGATTCCAAGCAGGCTCGGATTACCTGAATGTTAGTTCACCTGGGTAATCTGAGGTCCCTCAAATCACCCGAGCTTCCAGCTCATGAAATCACTTCAAATTTGGGATGAAAGTAATTTGTGAAGTATTCTTGAGTTAATTAAAGCTTGAGTATGATTGACTGGGTTGGTGAACTTCATCCATCATAGATTCCACTTGATATCAGTGAAAATGTGGTTTGTAGGCTGAATTCAAAAAATATGAACTTGCTTGGATTAGCCAAACCTTAATCTAGCTGGAAAATTTGAGCTAGCTCCGATTATCTGGTCTCTGTGCATTCATTGTGAATTTCAAATATCATTCATAAATGAGTTGCATAGGATGATTTCTTGGCATTTATTAATGAATATCAATTCATTTGAGTATGATTTACTTATGTATCATTGTGGAATTTGATGAAGTGAGTTGCTTGAATTATATTGCCATTGGAATTTGAATTGTTATTAGCTTAAGTTAATGACATTATCATCTCATATCGGTGCTTCATGAAATGGATATAATATGTTATATTGTTGTTTTCCATTTGAGTGATTATGGTCCTTTCTCTAATAGATGTAGGCTAAGTTGAGCCCCGATAAGACCACCAAGACAAAGGTTTCTCTAGTGTAAGAAGAAATTAGGAGAAGATAGGAAAGGATGAAGTACGACTTCAAGGGCATTTGGCCAGAGACCGAGATTGCTTCTGCATGGTTGAGGATTGCAGATACAAACATGGGTCATGTGGATTACAACGATTTTCAGCAAAGGATGTTTGGAAAGGCTCCTACTCCATTGAAACAGATCATAACTCACACTGGATTGGAACAACCAGTAGGATTCCCTCCAACACAACTATTCCCTGATTTGGTCTTGGAATGTGCAAAGCACTATGACTCTAGGACAAGAATCATAATTGGTCCACAAGGCAGAGTCATGGAAAATTTAACTGAAGAGTCCATTACAGAAGTCTTCAACATTGCCTCTCATCACAAGCTCATCGAATAAATCAACATTGGGGAAGCAATAAAGTTCTATGAAGAAGACCACAATAGAGATTTGGAAATCATGAACAATGCATGGATATTGAAACCTAAGCCACACTACTCAAAGCTGCCAAAATAGCTACACAAAAGTGATTTCAAGATGGAGTACCATGATATCATAACTCTCTTAGGAAAAGTCATGGGAGTGGAAGAAGCTCACATCTTTCAGACTTGGATGTTCCATACTATTACATAAATTGTGGCTAACAAGCATTATCATTGGGAAAGAATCATAAGCAACAATATGGATGCCCAATTGAGAAGTGTGCAAGAAACCAACAAGTTCACTATGGCCTCCTATCCTATCTACATGTTGGCACACAAGACCAATTAAAAGGGTCTCAATTGCAAAGGAACCATAGGGAAAGACAAAATATGGGATGCTTACCCATAGCTACAAAAAAGAACATCCAAATACAGCAAGCTAATGATTCCTTTTTCATGTATATTCCAAGATTACTATAGGGAGTTGTTCATGTTAGGGTCTTTGTTGATGCTATGAATCTGATTAAGCAATATGGTCAATGGTTCATCCAATTTCAAAGGTTCACATACATCTGAGTACATGGGTCTCCAATTGTCCCTCTTAGATTAACCAAGTATCCAACCAACAAACTTCTGATGTTGGAATTAACAAAAAAAATGGTAGGATTCGAAGAGATTCTACAATAGGAAGTGAAGAAGAAGGGTTTGGGATCATAAGTCCCATTAAAAATGGGAACTTTGGAAGCATTCCCTTCTATTCAAAGTACTCAACATTCTGATAAGGAAATGGAACAATTTGATTTGTATTCACATACCAATAGAAAAAAATTTGATCCTTATGGCAAGGCCATGAAGCAATCCAATAGAATGTTCAGGCATAAGGATCACATTGAGGACTATTGGGATAATTGTAGAAATTAATTTGATGTTCTTAGGAGAATATTTTCCAGACTGCCCCTCAAATTGATAATACTATATCAAGTGGCAAAAGTTCCTAACCAAGTGCAAGATTATGAGGTGAATTTGGTTCAACATCATGACTATGAGCCTCATAGAAGAAAACCATTGCCTCCAATCAACTGGTTAGAGGAAGAGGTAACAGATCTAGACTAGGTTACTGAGCTAGTGAAGAAGTATTCTAGACTGTGGGTAAAGCAAAAACTAAAAGAACTAGAAGCAGAGGAACCATGTTCACCTATGACTTGATGGGGGACTTGGAGTCTCAATTTGAAGAAGAAACTTAAGCTAATAAGGGTGATGAAACTGCTAAGCCTCATGAGGAGGATTCCCATGAAGAAGGAGATAAACTAGTGTCTATTAAGAGGAGAACTAGGAGTCAAGCACAAGTAAATCAAAGAGAGAAACCATCTCCTAAAATTAAGAATGCTCCTCAAATGAGCACTAATGTAGAAGAAGGAGAAACCTCACAACCAGTGAGGAAAAAAATAATAATCATAGAAAGGCAGGAAGCTGCCAAGGAAAGGAAAGGAGATGCTGCTACAGATGATCCTTCTACAGTAAAGGTTGTTGATTTAGAAAGTTCAGGGGAAAAACCTCAAGTGTATGTCAAAATAAACTCCCCAAAGCATAAGGTCTCACCAATGGAAGAGGTGAAAGCTATAGAGAAAGAGGTGCAAGATGAAGAGGCACCTACTGATGATATGGAGAAGAGAGCATCTACAAGAAATAATTCTCCCATTCCTTCTCCCCATCAAAATGTGCAAGTTTTTAAGGAGGAAATTCATGAAGAAGGGAACATATACAATGATCCTGAATATCCAAATGAAGAAGATGATGAGATTTCCATTCCTGAAAGTGGAGAATGGAGGAAATTTGTAAAAGAAATGAAACAATCCACCTCTAGAGCAGAAAGTAAGAACATAGAGTCTAAGGTTGTTCAAGAAAAAGAATCTAAGTCTCCAAAGAGGGTAATCATTGATGAGCTAGAGGATCACCCTGAGGTAGGAGAAAATAGAGAAGTTTTTGATAGCCCTCATTAGGAAAAGGAAGAGAAAGAAAATCAACTAGAAATGGAAAGGAATGCTAAAGAAAATGTGGTTGATAGTCCTAATAAGGAGGTTGCAACTGAGCGGTCTATTACTCCTGAATGGCTAGAGAAAAGGCTTAGTAAGGAGCAAATAATTGTACACAAGGAAGCTCCAAGCTGGGACAAGTTGCTTGAATAATGGGGGAAACTGAAGCAAAGAAAGAGAGCCAAGATAGTCTCTAATATGTCAAGAGATGAATTCAATAATAGGGTTATACATGTGGCGGTTCCTGTAGGTGACAAGTTCAGAGATGATGTTAGGCCATGTGACTATAAGGTGAAAACTATCAATTTAAGGCCAACTACTAAGGAACATGAAAAAGAAGAATTTCAAGAATCCTCTCACGCAATTTTGAGAAGATTAGATAGAGAAACTAAGGAGAAGGAAAATTTACAAGAGCAATTGAATGATGTCTATAAATATGTACACCATCTGATGAAGCTTTTTCAAATTGTTGGGAATGAAAGAACTATTCCAGAGGGATTGCTACCTAGGGAGGCAGTTTTAGAAATTGAAAGATTAAAATCCTCTATTCAAAGCACTCATAACTGGCTACAGGATGTTAGTAGCAGAGGGGATGAAGCCATTGAAAAAATTCTTAAGATTTATACCAATGCTTTTGATTTTCTTGAGCATACTTCACAATTCATTATAGATTGTAACAAGATTAATGAGTCAACTGTTGATGAGTTGAAGAAATTTTTCCAGATACCTAAGGATGAGTTGGCCAAGTTGGATATCTTTTCCTGTGATGAAATTGGAAAGGTGAAGTAGTGGATTGAAGTTTTGAATTATAGGAAGGAACTCCTCACAAAATCTTTGAAGAAAATAATGAAATTACAAGGAAAAATGAAGGAAATATACAATAGTTGTATTAGTTTCCTGGAGATAATGAATGGGAGGAGGAATTTTGGCCAAAAATATATGAATGTTGGTAGATTACATGGATGGTGGCTTGAAATCTATGCTCCCTCTAACAATGCTCCAATTACAAAGGAAAATCTAGAAGATGCAGCCATCTATATTTCAAAACTGGAGAAATAACATGAGTTGTAGATTGAGTGGAATAAGGCAATGCCCCAATATTTGGAGGAATTTAAAAATCATAAACCTAGAATTAAATTTATTCTAGTTCCAGACCTAGAAGATATGAAAGAAATATTGGAGAAGGCCAAGGAATTAGCCAATGAATTAGAAGTTGACAAGGAGGGAGAAAATCGCCAGCGTGTAGCCACCTAGTTTTTTGTGCCAGTCATGTGATAGTATAGCTAGAAGGAAACCTTGAATTTTGTGCAACTAAGGAAACATTTTGGAAGAGTCTAGGCCGACCTAGATGAAGTTTCAAACATTAAATGCAAATTTTATTTTATTCAAAAACTCTCTAGGCTGACTTGTTGGGCTAACCTAAGTATGTAACCCTAATTTTGGGCTGACCTAGTGATGCCTCTCTATAAATTGAGGCTCAAGCCTCCTTTGTAATGGATAGAATCAGTTAAGACATGGTTGCTAGAGCTGTAGTTGAGTTAAGATTTAGCATTTTCTGAGAGCAAGTGCTGTAACACTGAGAATACATGAATTTTTGCAAACTTGGGTGATTCAATATAAGTAAAGACATTGTTCTTCGGTGCACTTTCTTGTGTTGTTTCACTTTGCATGGTTCTTGTTCTTCCAAATATTTAAGATTTCTTTGAGATTATTAGTTACATGTTAGATTTTAGATTTAGATATGATGCAATGGTGTTGATGGTTTTATAGTTGAAGTGTTTGAGTAATACTTGGTCCATACTTTTAGCAGCATGCCGATTGTAAGTTATTGTGTAAAGTTAGATCGGGCCTTAAATTTTTGTACTAAGTTCAATTGTGGGTATTTATTCATTTCAATTGCAAAATAGGTTTTATTTGGGTGAATGCTTCATGATCTGAAAATCTTTAATTCCTTAGAAGATTGCACTGTTTCTATGAGATTGCAAGTTTGATCTGGGTTAAGCAGAACTTGGTTTTGAAGGATTGGACCACTTTGAGTGTTTAATCATTAACATTGTTAGTATTAGGAATTGGTTTAGTCTTAAAATATCTTTAAACCCTTATCTTTTGTTATTTCTTTTCAAATCTGAGTTAGGTTGTAGGATCAAAAGTATCACCAAATTGCAAGATCTAATAAATCTAAAGTTCCAACATTTGTTTCGTAAGGTCCCTTGTGATTACCAACATTTTCACATTTATCATTGAGTTGTTTTTGCATTGTCAAGACCTGACATTAGAGACCTTGGGGTTATCTCTTGAGGCTTGACGATAGGGATTTACCTTTCAAGAGAGATAAGATACTTGTATTCTGTCTAATTTGTTGTGCAGAAAACACCATCAACATTAGGGAAGGCCTATATATATATATATATATATATATATATATATATATATATATATTAGCATACCCATCATGCACTGCACACCTATCAAACTGTCAAGGCCTTCTCAACAATAGGTTACAAGCATCCATAGACATTATATCACATAAGAATTCATCCTGATAATCACCTATCTTAAATTTTACTAGACATCATTCATTTACTAGAACTTTACAATCATCTTGCAACCAAGAAATCCTGTATGGATGTGAGTGTCTTCTTTTCAAATGCAACTTATTTGAAATTTCCTTAGAAACAATATTTTCAATACTACCACCATCAATAATAACATTACAAACTTTAACTTACACTTACATCCTGTTTTGAAAAGGCTCTTCCTTTGATCTGGTTCTTTTCCTTCATTAATCAAGATTCTTCTTGAAACAAGCACTTCTCTATCATCTTCCTCTTCTGAGTACGAAGACTTAAAATCTCCATTTATGTTTGGTGCTCTATTATGATCTTCAGTCCTTCTTCTTGGTATTTCCTCTTCATGAGGGAAATTATATGCCCTATGACCTTCTTCTCCACACTTGAAACAAGCCCCTCTGAAGGTTCCACTTTCGAAACTTCTACCCAATATTTATCTACCCTTACGATTTTGATCTCTTGACCCATAAAAATCTTCATTCCTATTTTGTTTTTTGTTTCCTTGGTCTTCATTTTTCTTATTTATATCCTCATTTTTTTTCCCATTTATTTTACTCCCTTCTTGATTATTATCAAATTTTTTATTCATTCTTTCTTCTATCTTCAATGCTATTTGATAAGCATCTTCCATTGTCACAACTCTAACAAGTGCCATCTCTTCTTGAATTCTTGACCTTAGCCCATTTATGTATCTTGCAACCTTTTCCTTGGTTGCCTCTGAATGTTCAGTCCTTATAAGAATTCTATGGAATTCTTCAATGTATTCTTTAACAATGTTGCTTCCTTGCTTCAAACCTTGCATGCTCTTGAGAAAGTCCAATTCATAGTCTATAGGAATAAATTTTCTTTTTAATTTATCCACCATTTTATCCCATTTGATAATATTCTCTTTTCCTATCCTTCCCCTTTCTAATTGGACCTCTCTCCACCATATTGATGCATGTCCTTTCAACCTTTTCTTAGAAATTTTTACTTTATTAGGATCCTATATATCTTCAAATTCAAAATACTCCTCCATTTCATTAAGTCAATCTATCAATTCCTCTAGATTCAGACTTCCATTAAATTTAGGCCCCTCCATTTTTGGTCTCTTTCCCATTTTTAATTTTTTCAACAATGGGTCAATTGCAACTGTTGCAATTTCCTCTCTTTGCTCAATATCTAAACTAGCATTCTCTGTGTTCTCATCTTCATCATCACTTCCTAGGTCTCTCATTCTTGCAAATACTCTCCTTACTCATTTTTCAAAGTTTCAACCTACCTTCTCAAGGCTCTAAATTAATCATCTCTTACAAAATCATCTCCTCTTCCTCTTCCTCTACCTCTACCACAATGGGCTCCTCTCCCATCTATTTTTTTCAACACCCACAACACAGTCCTGGTGCAACTTCCTCTCTTCAATAGTCTATTACACACTCAAGATAAACCTAGCTCTGATACCACTAATGTAGAGAGAATTTAATACTCTCAAGAACCTCTCTAAAATCCTCTGAATAAAAGCTCAAACATAAAATTAAACTTACAATTTAAAATTCAGAAATTTTTCTTGCACATGAAAATATTGATTTTCTTCATTAAAGAAATCTATTTACAAAAATATTTCAGTTATTAATGGATAGATATATAGAAAATAAACTTGTTACAGACATCTCATATGAAATTTAAAAACATCCTAAGGAAAACTATGCTCAGTTATGTGAGCTCTTGCAAACAATTTCATCTCTTAGCACTACAACATCATTTGTAACCTCTGTAACTTCAATCAAAATATTATGGAACATCCATGGACTATTGTAAATCAGTCCAAACCTAAAAATAATACCAAAAAAATCTCTCTCAGAGAATACCACACCTCTACTCACCCTGCCTTCCAAAATTCTTCTCGAAAACTCTTCAATGAATAGTGGTTTTCTAATTTTCTATACCACCTGTCTTGGAATTGATTTCACATTTATTTTTTGGCCTCCTCCAATATGGAACGAACCTTGCTATTTATTCACATGAAAACCTTCAAAAATTAATTAAAAATCATTGAAAACCCATTTCTAGCAGCCTTGCCAAAGATAGGATGTTACAATTTTTATTCTCCACCTTTAACTCCCGAAAAAGAAAAAATCCAAGGAAAGTATTGGGCATAAATTTCCCACTCCCTAATTTTTAGGGATTAATATTAAGTGTTTTAAAACTCCCCATTCAATTCCCAATGCCTCATATCATCTCTCAAATAATTTGCAATTAAATATTTTTAAAACCACTTTTTCACCCCACTAGTCAACTTCAATGTGCAAAGTTGCAAAAGAAATTTAATTGAAAATTAAATTATTTGAAGATAAATAATTTTCCACCACTAAACATGTAATCCAAGCAAAAATTAATTTTTCTCAACAATCCAAAATTTCTCAATTGAAATTTAACCTTTTTTTGCTGATACATGATTGCCAGTTACCATGGATACTCCTACATCAACCATCTATGTTTGGGTCCTCTTGGACAGTATATTAAGGCTCTGATGGAAAAAATCCAATTATGAGGTCCATCATATATCAGATGTAGGAGATGAGAGAGCATGGATTAGATCATTTCCAGGAGAGACATCAGGTGTGAGAGATGATGTGGATGCACCGATAAGACTTAAAGTAATTTCATAGTGAATTTGATCTTTTAACTCATATTTTATAAGAGATATTAGTACTAATGTATCTATATGCTAGAATCTTTAATAATTATTGATAGAAGAGAAAATTTCACAGGTCCAAGATGCTACTCAATCATCCATTTCATTTTTCCTAGAGAGTCAGTATATGGTATACTTTTTTGCACACACATGTTTACAATATTTTTATTATGTATGCATGTATCATTTAAATTGTGATTTAGATGTTAATTTTTGAAATCTATTATGATTAAGTATATTCACATATATTGATAGTCTTATGTATTCTTGTCTTTTTATGTATTAATCTAGTGCTTTTACAACCATGATGACTACTTCTGATACATTGGAAGAAGCATCATAATAGGTATATATTTTTTTATACTCTCAACATTATGATTATATGTATATGTGCATTTAAATTGTCTTACATTCTTGTCATTTTTTATATAGGAAACCTATGTAGTTCATCCATCATGAGCCTATCTACAAAAAGAGTACAGGAATTATAGGAGGTATGTGTTTATTTTATATTGTAGATATGTACGTTTTGATAAGAGTATATATATGTTTAGTAAATATGACTATTTGTCAATAATTATATATTAATTTGTATCAATTTTATTTTACTTTCTATAGTCCTCTACCTAGTTCAATAATGTGATGAATCTGGGACCATTTCTATATGCTAGGACTCCTGATCATCCTATGGGACAATCATATGCATAATGTCTTGCAAAACAAGGAGAAAGACTTGAGGTAATCAAGAATTCCATTTTAGATATATTATAATTCAATATAGTGATTTTGATGTTAATATGACAATTCTAAATTATAGTATATAAGTTTATATTTAGTAGTTTATCTTGTCAACCTTTGAAATAATTAATCTAATTTGTGGTTTGAATTGTTATTGCACAGGCAACTTTAGAGCCACCAAATACTTCTAGGAGGCTCGATTTTGATGATCTAGCACAAGATTAGGATTTTCTAGAGATTGATACATTTAGGGATTGATACATAGATATTCAACATGTTTATTGTATATAGATCTTAATATGTAATATGCCACATTTTTTAAAACTTGTTTTGAGTTGGAAAAAATGCCAAATTTGTATATGCACATACACAATTATTCTATGATTTGTTATATAAAAAATGATATTTGATCTAATTTGTTCCTTGTGTGCATGTCTTTCTACTTTGAAACTTAAAATTGGAATGTATAATTAGTTTAGAATGACTTTAACTTATGATCAATAACATGTTATAGATTAATGAAATTGCATTTTAATAGAAATTATGAAATACAATTGGCAATCCATCTGTGTTAGTATTAAATTTAGTTTCCTTTGGTAACTTCACCAAATTTTAGGACCATTTATCTAATGTTACCACCAAATTTTATTACCATTTTTTGAATGTAGAGCTTATAGTGGTTATATGGAATCTATAGGTCAAATAAGAAGAGAAGCTAATCTATTTAAGTGTTTGTTCATAATCATCAACACCTTTTTATATTAGTAATTTCACTAATAATATAAAGTGAAATGTGATAATCAATATACATCCCATATGCATGTGTATGCATATTGTATGTAATAGAGGGAGATATGTTACTAATTAATGACACATTATCCTAATATATACCAAGTGAAAAACTTCAATTTTCTTATGTTTTTCTTCATCCTAAGATAAATATAAATCATGTGCTTTTGTAATATATGTCAAATAATAAGATGAGATGATCCACATGTGGTTTTCAATTAATTTTTTTTGTATCACCATGATGCATAGGGAAATTTAAGGGTTACACTAAGGGTCATTATCATATGTGTGAGGTAATTAGTAATCATGAGATAAAGAGTCATCATCTTCATCATGAGAAGATAACTAACCACCTAGTGCAGGAGCACCTACACCACAGTGTTCATCTTTGGTCAATTCAATGACTAGTAGGTTTATGTTAAGTATTTTTTGTTTATTTTGACCAATAAGGTCTAAAAAGACCAACCATAATGTAATAAATTTGTTTTTTGAGTCATTTAGGGAAGAAGGTTAATCTTGCACCTACAAGTGTTTATAGCCTTTAAAGGAAAATATTGGTGTTTGTATTAGGGGGGGTGCAAGGTTTGGGTCTTATGATGGAGAAGAGGCTATTTTAAAGCCTTTAGTATGATTTTAATTGTCATAGGTTGTAAATAATGCATAGGTATTTCAATATGCTTGCAAAAGTAATCCAAATGGGTAATCAGGCCTCCAATGGTCCTAATCTTTTAAAAAGTTATTAAAAGGAAGTTATTCCCATTGGAGAAGGTGGAGATGCTTTGTCAAACTTATTTGAAGCCTTTTAAGGCTTGAAGAAGGATGATGAAATATTGTAAGGGAGTTTTTTCAATAAAGAAAGCAACGTTTATTTTGTTATTTTCTGATTTTCACTATTTTTCTGGACTTTATCATTCTTGTACGGACCCGTATAGTTCTTGGCTGCTCCCAATTCTTGTGGAATATGTAGATACATAAAACACCTTTCCATTGCATCTATTTGGAGGCCTTAAAAATTCTTGGGTGAAGAGTTCTTGCCATTTTTTCTAGAACAACCTGTGACAAGTAGCAAGAGCATTATTTTGAATTTGTAATTATGTTTTAATCCTCCCACCTATTGTTTATGTTGTTTTTCAGTGGGAAGGAATAGATACATGGTAGAATAGGGTTTTATATGTTTTTATAGGTGAATAAAAGAAAAACTTTGTTCAAAATGGGGAAGCCATGGCTGGAAGGGTCTATTTTTCCTATGAAAGTGATGGTTCTAAGTAGAGATTTGATGTTCTATGAATAGAATGGTCTCAATGAAGGTTAGAGGATCTGTGCAGACCCAACCAAAAGTTTTTGATGCTTTGGTTTGTCTAGAAATGTGTTGTGTGTTGAATCTTGAAAAACCCTAGGTTAATGCATGGTAAAGGAGGGTTTCATAGAACAGTGATAAAGAGGCCTTGAAGTTATAAATAAATTGTGGAATCTGATGTTTTGGCATATAATAAATGGCTTTCCAAGATTTCATGGTGATTTGAGAAGTCTAAAGGGTAGTTTGTTTGTAGATTAGGCCTAATTTTGTAGCCTTTTGAGCAGGGTCACTTAATGAAACTCAACAATGTTGCAAAATAAACTTGTATGAATTATTGGGGAATTGTATTTGATGTTGAGTGGATGCTATGTAGATGTTTTGTTGGTATTTTTACATCCTTCTTGAAAAGATATGATCTTTTGTTGATTTTGGAGACTTGAAGCTATAGTGTTGATATTTGAGAGAAGTTGTGTCAATTTGTTTCTTGGGTTTCCACCACGTCTGAATCATAGTGGTATCAGAGTAGGGAGTAGAATTTGGTTTGCATTTTGCAAGTTGAAGAAGAGGCAAGGTTGAAAATATGCCTCCAAAGAACAAAGATATTTCTAAAGAGATGAAGGAGATGAAGGAAAGGCATGCAAGAGAACTCAAAGAGTTGGAAGAGAGAATCATAGCCCTGAAGACAAACAAGAGAAGAGATGTTGAAGAGAGTGAGATAGAAGAAGAGGAAGATGAGGAGTTTGAAGACATGGAAGAACAACTTGATCCAGAGGACCAAATAATTGCAAAGTTGTTGAAGGCAATGAAAGGTGACAAGCCTAAGGTAAAACTTGATGTTTGTAAATATGGTGGTAGTCTAAATGATGAAGAACTACTTGACTAGATTGTTGCATTAGATAATCATTTTGAATGTGAAGAAGTTTATGAGGAGCAAAGAGTAAGGATTGCAAAGACTAAGTTGCAGGGTCATGATTTGGTATGGTGGGATTAATTTCAGTCTGAGAGGAGGAAACAAGGAAAGTATAAGATTATATCATTGGACAAGATGATATCTAAACTCAAAGGTAAATTCTTACCCAAAGATCACCAAGTTCAAATGTTTAAGAGATTACAAAACTTAAGACAAAGGTAAATGGATATTAAGTCTTATACTGAGGATTTTTATAAATTGAGTCTAAGGTCTGGTCATCATGAGAATGAAGATGAGAAAATTGCTAGGTATATTGGTGGTTTAAGGCTTAATGTACAGGATGAATTGGTTTTGGCTAACCCTAGGAGTGTAGAGGATTGTTATCAAATGGCTATTAGGGTGGAGGAGAAATTGAAGAGAAGGCAAGACAAAGCAATTAGAGGTAGAGGTGGTGCATCAAGAGGAAGAGGATCCATGTCTAGTTCAAAGCCAACCAATTATAATCAAGAGGATGCCATGAAAGGCCAAGAGCAATTTGATTCTAGAGATGGATGGAGAGGCACAAGAGGTAGATTTGGAGGAGGAAGAAATTCCAACAATGCATTTTCAGGAAGATGCTATACTTGTAACCAACCTGGACATCCATCCTTCAAATGTCCTAAAAGGAAAGGCTCAAGCTCTCATGGAGGAGAGAGGAGGAATCAACTAGTGCATGTAGATGAAGAGAGTGTGACTTCACTAGTAGTGAACCTCACATCATAAGTTGGAGAATCCTTGATGCTACACAAAAAACTTTTGAAGACTTCTAAAGAGGAGGAGCCATTGCATAGGAAAGCACTCTTTAGAATCAATTGCAAAGTACAAGGTAAGGTATGTAGGATGGTAGTGGATTTAGGTTCAACTAAAAACATGGTTTCTTGTGAAATGGAGAATAAACTCAATTTGAAAAGAATCCCTCATGATTTTCCTTACAAGGTCTCTTGGTTGAGCAATGGTCAATCATTGATAGTGAATGAGAAATCTATGGTAGATTTTCAAATAGGTGAGTATAAGGAAAATGTTCTTTGTGATATTTTTCCAATGGAATATTGTCACATCCTTCTTGGAAGACCATGGTAGTATGATAGGAGTGCCATCTATGATGGGAAAGAAAATAAGTACTCAATCTTGAAAGATAGAAAATGGTTTGTTTTGACTCCTTGGATAGGGGATGAGAAAGGAAAAGAAAAAGCCATCATGTGTGGGAACAAGGAGCCCCTAAATGTTGTGAAATAGGTAAAAAATTCTAATGATATGCACAAATGTAAATCTAAAAGTGTAGGTATAGTAGATCTAAAGGTCAATTTAGGGTTAAAGAAGACAAAGACAGTGAATGTGTAGGACAGTGTGCTAGTAGGTACTATAGAGTGCCATGTTGTTATGCAACAAGTTGAGAAGCAATCAGAATTTGATGGTATAGTGAGTGGATAGGATGAGAGGATAGGGGTAAGGCAAGATAATAAGGTAGTGAGTAAAGGATAAGCAAAATAGGGCAGACAAGACAATTGCAAACTTGAGTATGAAAGGACAGTGAGGAAAAACTAGGGAAGTAATGACATATGTTTGTTTGCAGGTACAATGTAGGGTAAAAAATCACATCTTGGTCAGGAGAAGGATATAAGACAGTTGACTGGTCTGAGAACAAAGACAAGGCAGAGTGCTTGTATGCATACAATACACCATGAAGGAAGTTTAGAACAATTTTTATACCTAGTATACATGCAACAGTGGAATGAATTTGTGAATCAAGTGAGTTTATGTAATACTTGGAGGAAGTGGTATCCACACCAGCTCATAGGACATGAGAATTTTCTAGGGGGGTTGTATGGTGCAGGAGCACCTACACCACAGTGTTCATCTTTGGTTAATTGAATGCCTAGTAGGTTTATGTCAAGTATTTTGTGTTTATTTTGTCTAATAAGGTCTAAAAAGACCAACCATAATGTAATAAATTTGTTTGTTGAGTCATTTAGGGAAGAAGGTTAATCTTGCACCTAAAAGTGTTTGTAGCCTTTAAAGGAAAATATTGGTGTTTGTATTAGGGGGGTGCAAGGTTTGGGTCTTATGATGGAGAAGAGGCTATTTTCAAGCCTTTAGTATGATTTTAATTGTCATAGGTTGCAAATAATGCATAGGTATTTCAATATGCTTGCTAAAGTAATCCAAATGGGTAATTAAGCCTCTAATGGTCCTAATATTTTAAAATGTTATTAAAAGGAAGTTATGCCCATTGGAGAAGGTGGAGATGCTTTTTCAAACTTATTTGAAGCATTTCAAGGCTCGAAGAAGGATGATGAAAGACTATAAGGGAGTTTTTCAATAAAGAAAGCAATGTTTATTCTGTTATTTTCTGATTTTCACTATTTTTTTGGATTTTATCATTCTTGTATGGACCCGTACAGTTCTTTCCTACTCCCAATTCTTGTGGACTATGTAGATACCTAAAACACCTTTCCATTGCATCTATTTGGAGGCCTTAAACATTCTTGGGTGAAGAGTTCTTGCCATTTTTTCTGGAATAGCCTATGACAGGCAGCAAGAGCATTATTTTGAATTTGTAATTATGTTTTAAGCCTCCCACCTACTATTTATGTTGTTTCTCAGTGGGAAGGAATAGATCCATGGTAGAATAGGGTTTTATATGTTTTGATAGGTGAATAAAATAAAAAAATTGTTCAAAATAGGGAAGCCATGGCTAGAAGGGTCTATTTTTCCTGTGAAAGTGATGGTTCTAAGTAGAGATTTGATGTTCTATGAATAGAATGGTCTTAATCAAGGTTTAGATGGTCTTTGAAGACCCGACCAAAAGTTTTTGATGCTTTGGTTTTGACTAGAAAGACGTTGTGTGGTGAATCTTGAAAAACCCTAGGTTAATGCATGGTAAAGGAGGGTTTCATAGAATAGTGATAAAGAGGCCTTGACGTTATAAATAAATTGTGGAATCTAATGTTTTGGCATATAATAAATGACTGTCCAAAATTTCATGGTGATTGGAGAAGTCTAAAGGGTAGTTTTTTTGTAAATTAGGCCTAATTTTGTAGCCTTTTGAGCAAGCTCACTTAATGAAACTCAACAATGTTGCAAAAGAACCTTGTATGAATGATTGGGGAATTATCTTTGATGTTGAGTGGATGCTATGTAGATGTTGTGTTGGTATTTTTACAGCCTTCTTGAAAAGATATGCTCTTTTGCTGATTTTGGAGACTTGAAGCTATAGTGTTGATATTTGAGAGAAGTTGTGTCAATTTGTTTCTTGGGTTTCCACCACGTCTGCATCACCACCACTATGCTTAGTAATAAGCATATCATCAAGAAATCATAAAATCCATGATAGAGAAGGACTAGAAACCTTATGTGCTGGAAGAATATGTGTATCATCATCACTAATTAAGTTTCTTGGGAAAGATAGAGATAAGTAAGAACACAAAATTATAGAATGATAGATGTTTAGTATGGGTAAAGGGTGAACAAGAATTGAAAGAAAGGTCATGAGATGGTATCACTAGGTCTACCTTATCCTCACGTGGAACCATAGTGGTTATGTGGAAGATAATACATTATAATTTTGTACTAAATGGACTCAAATAACTCATGTACAAAAGAATACACATGATTTAAATCCCTCTTGAATGAATTTACATTTGACATTATTTAGTTATTTGAACTCCTTTAATGAAGTGGGCAGCTGATTTTTTCAAAAGAAGCTAAAATGAATGAAAAATGGTATGAGTGTATAAGAGTGAATTTCAATCCCTTATGCAAACTCCTCTTTTACCCTTTTTGAATTTAGAAAACCAAGTTCAAAGGCTTAATTACACCTAAGCCAGCTGCTTTCATTCCACTTAGCACTTGTTTTGAGCGTCAGTGGGGATTTTTTGTCAAGGACGCCTGCACAGTGCATGGATGTCTGCATGGCACACTTACATCCCTAGAAGATTCCTGTGGGAACCTATAGAGGTGTTACACTTCTCATTGGTAGTCAACTTGTAACACCCCCTTTGGCTGAATGACCCAAATATGGCCATTTTATTCACTCTCTCCTTCAAATTCACTATTCACTCTTTCATTTCATTATCTAAGCATTCAATTGAACTTCTTCCAAGCTCCTTCACACTCTTGCACTCACTTCTTGCATTTTCAAGCATCCTAGTAGCACTTTTTCACTCCATTGTAGCAACAAATTTAGTCCACCACCTCAATAGAGAAATTTTGGGACAACACAATTGTAGTAGAGGCTTGAGTACTCTCATTCTCTCCCCCATTATCCTTGAGTTCTTTTGGTGGAGGTGGTAAGCTTCCCTCTCCTCTCCTCTATTACTTAGTTTAGTAAGCATATTTACTATTTTGTAGTGTTTTAGTGTTCTTCATTACATCACTTTGTTTATCATACTCACTTTCTTTGTGTCCATGGAGGTGCAAACACTTAAACGGGGGTCTGACTAAGGCAGGCCCCTATACAACCCCCCAAAATTTTTCCTTCTCTTTGTGTGTAGGTGGAGATGCTCTTGGGAGCTAGTTGGCAAACAAATTTCTTTATGAGATCATTCTTGCCACCCTAACTCTCACATTTTTACTTTATCATATTAGAGAGTATTTTTTTTTACTTAATAGTGTTATTTTGGCCCTTTAGTAGTAGTTAGCTAGGTTGTTAGCTTGTTTTCCTAGGTTCAACCTTGTCTCTTTAGTTGTCTGGTCGTACGGACACCAACACACTTGAGAGATGCCAGTGTGTTACGTTGTTGTCCTAGGACCATGCTTCTGTCCTCAAACAAAGAGCTTCCTGAGGTGTATGTTGAACCTAAAAACCAACTCACCTAGCCTCGTACTATATTTCAGGTCTGCAGAGTGATTGAAGGATGTTTTAGTCCTCATCATTCTCATCTTGCATTTCCTAACTCCCCATTAAGCTAAGGTAAGTTAGGGAAGCCTTCCACTCTTGGCCCTCCATGACCTAGGGCCTTGAACATTGTTGGTCCCCCTCTCTTACATTTTTGGTGAACCTGACATGAACCATTTTCGTTCCATTTTGTGATACTAACAGCTCTTTTCCTTGTACTCTAGGAGTGTTGTAGGTGTGAGCGTTGTGGGGCTGTCACCTTACAACCCAACCTACAACCCCTAGTTGGTATAGTTGGAATGTTCTGAAGGTGTTGCATAATGAAACCTCAATTGGGTCACTATCTCCTATAGGGACTCTATGGAAGTATCATCTACTATGTGTAATGGCCACCTTTCTGCATCAACCTATCCCCTCTACGCAGCCTGTGGACAGTGGTATTGGTATAACCTTCACAACTTTCTGATGGCTTTTAACAGGAAACTGTCTCCTCACTATATCCCTATTCAGATTAATGGAAACATCATAGTGGGTGTTCTCATTGATCCAACATCACAAGTAAACATAATAACTAAAGAGATTATGCTTATTAAATTTTTACATAAAGATGAGTACGATGCACCTATGAGTACCATCCGCACACATTACGGGATTTTCGTGCCCCCTTTGGGTAGTATTGTCCCGTCGGTCTTGGTTGGACCTAAATCTATGAAAATATTGTTTGAAATTATCCTTGGGTTTGAGCTCTTTAGGGTAAAGTTGGGCATCCCTTGGTTGGTGGCTATGAATGTGGTACCCTTGGTCATGCATAAATGTTTAAAATTTATCCGTGGGGGTTCCATACATGTAATTCATCACACCAGTTATAAAACACTAGCTGCTCATGGTAGCTACTCTTTGGACTACTCCTGGCCTGTGCCCATTGTTCCTCTTCCACCTAGAATGAACCTTCTACACCGAAAATATCAAAACTATAAGAAAGGGTGCCTAAGGCTGAAGATGAGATACCCTCTATCACCTTATGCTATTTCACATAGGGCTTGCTTAAAAGCTGATAGCAATAACACTAAGGAATGTAAGAGGGAAGAAGAACAGCAGTCCTAAGATCCTCCTTCTTCCTCTTCCACTGGTGTTGCTTCTTTTCACTCTACTACGGTATTGTCAGATTCTACTCCATGCTTGTGGGAGAATCCTATGGTGCCCACTTGGAGAAATCCCAAGCGTCCTGCATTCGAACTTCTTGTTATGCCGACAGAGCCTAGACCCATTCAATATAATGGGAAGAAGGTATCTCATGGAGAGTCCTCTTTGTCTCAACTTTCATAGCCTCCTACCACTCCTACTCCCATTTTCAAGGCTCTTGAGTTGACTTCCCCCTGCTACTCCCTGACCTATTCCTTTTACTCCCATTAAGGAATCTATTCGTTCACTAAAAATGGATGTAGTGGAAATTCCCATGGTTGAGCAGGAGCTTTCTGTACATTTGTAGCCTCCGACCTCCAACTCAAAGAGTCATAGAAACCACCTTGCATGCGAGCGCAAGAGTCGACAACAGGCTCTACTAGCTAAGCAGGCTGCCTCACAAAGAAAGGAGGAAGAGACGACCACCCCTACTTCAAGGCCTCCTACAGTGTCTTCCTCTCCCCTTCCTTTTGCTTCTCTTTAGTCTAGTTCTGCATCACTTTTGGCTTCCACTGTGAGTACGAATGCGCCTAACCCCAAGGGGGTACAGGTGTTCATCACTCTTTTGGTGGAGCCGCCTTTGTTGATGTCCATTCTGGATATATAGATTTTCCAAAAAGTCATGGATATGATTAATACCTCAGTTGTATCCACTGTGGTTCTTTCTTCCTCTTCCTCCGCACCTCTAGCCTCGTCTATGGGGAGTTCATCTCCTCTAATGTAGCAAAAGGTGGAGTGTGGTCCTTCAGTGAAGGATGTAATTGGAGTCCACCTTCTTCACAAGGTTTTCATGTGTTGACTTGTTCTATCCTAGTGACGAAACTAGTCCCAGCTTCTCCTAAGTTCATCATCGCTCCTGAGTCATTCGGTGAGCCTAGTGGTGAATTTCAGGTGCATCCTACCCCATCCATTGAAGCTAAACACAAGGGTCCTGTAGGGTGCATGTTTAACTCCATGGATGAAGTTTCGGCCTTGTCAATGATCTTCACAAAATTGTTGACCCTAGCTCCATAATAGCTTGATGAAGAAGACCTTGCGAGGGCTCCTTCCTTAGTCCTTGTTGCGGGAGGGCTGGATGCCCCTCCTCTTAACATCCCACCACTGCAAGCTCATCCTCCTTCCCCCTATTATGATCTAGAGTGGGAAGCAGATGACCCCTTGGTCGATGAATGTTAGGAGGAGGCCCCTTCTTGATCTTATGTCTATGTGTGTTTTGTGACGTGTTCCCCCGTGATCATGCTATGTGTGCATGGATGACCCGTGCCACCCCTGTTGGTGCTCAGATACAAGCATGATTTTTTTGTTGTAAACCTTTCTCTATTTGTATCATCATTCTTCCATATTTGTGCTTGATTTTCAATAAATTGGGGATGATGCAAAGCATTGGGGGCATTTAGGCTTCCCTTCCATGTTGACCCAATTTTTAATTTTTACTTTGTTTTCTATGCATTCTTCTTGATCTAGTTGGGGATTGATGATCTTTCACCTTGCACTGTGGTTACCTATTATTTATATGAGCATGGACAAATTTGACCCCACTAAACCAGATCCCCTTGTGCCCTTTGTTTGTGTTTTTCTCTTTTACTTTCTATTTATATTTCTCTCTTCTTTGCTTGAGTTGTCTCTCTCATGTGTGACAACGCCTTCCTTCAAAATTTTGATTTTCAAAAAATGCATTCATTACCAATGAGTCTTTTCTCAAAGATCTTCACAATCATATTCTCAACTTGGAACCCTTATGAAAAAAATTTCCTTCATCATGGATTCATAAAGAAAGGACTTGAGAACCTTCCTCTGAAGCAGGAACAACTTTGACCTTCCCCTCATGTGGGGGAATATTCTTCCTTTTAAATTCCTTGATGAAGTGGACATCTTTCAAAAGGATCCCTTGATGATGAATCAATATGAGAAATAAAATATTTTCTTTCGAACTTTGCATTACTTGAGTGACACCCCTCTTCATGACAGGTTCACAAGGAACCCCTTTGAAAGTATTCCAAATTGTCGATGGTCTATTCGACTATCTACTTACTTGCCTACATGGCCACATCCTAACTCTAGAGAGTTTGCTTCTCGGGTTTCCTCCATGTGAGAGATCTTGGGGGATACCTCCCTACAGGTCTAAGAACCTATCGGGTGCTTCCTTTGAGCTTCCTCCATGCGAGAAATCTCAAGGGTGGCTCCCCTATCGGTCCATGGATCTATAGGGTGCTTTCTTGGGTTTCCTCCATGCGAGAGATCTTGGGGCTTACCTTCCCTATAGGTTTACGGGTCTGTAGGGTGCTTCCTTGGGTATTCTTCATGTGAAATATCTTGGAGAATACCTTCCCTATAGATCTGTGGGTCTGTAGGGAACTTTCCTGGCTTCCTTCATGTGAGAGATCTTGGGGGATGCTTCCTAGGTATCCTCCATGTGAGAGTTCTTGGGGGACACCTTCCTTGTAGGTCTGCAGGCCTATGAGGCACTTACTTCATGGGGCTTCCTTCATGTGAGAGATCTTGGGGGTTGCCTCCTTGTAGGTTTTTGGGCCTGTAAGATGCTTTCTTTCTTCAGCTTCATAGTTTTGAGAAGCTATGAAGTCCTTTGCTTTCCCTGCACCTTCAGGTTTGTTAGATTGTGGTCTACTTCATTGACAGATCAGGTATACATTTCTAACCCTAATCTTCTTTGATCTACTTTACCGAAGCACTCATTAGTATTCATGCTCACTAAAGTGGGGGAAAAATGTATAAGAATGAATTTACACCCCTTATACAAACTCCTCTTTTACCCTTTTCCACTTTAGAAAACCAAGTTTAGAGGCTTAATTACACCTAAGCCCATTGCTTTAATTCCACTTGGTGCTTGTTTCGAGTGTCTATGGGGGAATTTTTGTTGGGGATGCGCACACAGTGCGTAGATGTCTTTGTGGTGCACTTACGTCCCTAAAAAATTCATGTGGTTGATCCTGCAGAGGCATTACACTTCTCATTGGTAGTTGACTTGTAACACCCCCTTCAGCTGACCGACCCGAATATGGCCATTTTCTTCACTCTCTCCTTCAAATTCACTATTCACTCTTTCATTTCATCTTCTAAGCATTCAATTGAACTTCTTCCAATCTCCTTCACACTCTTGCACTCACTTCTTGCATTTTCAAGCATCCTAGCAGTACTTTTGCACTCCATTGTAGCAAAAACTTTAGTCCACTACTTCAGTAGATCAAGTTTGGGACTCTCATTCTCTCCCCCATTAGCCTTGAGTTATTTTGGTGGAGGTGGTAAGCTTCCCTCTTCTCTCCTCTATTACTTGGTTGAGTAAGTACATTTACTATTTTGGAGTGTTTTAGTATTCTTCATTACATCACTTTCTTTATCATACTTGCTTTCTTGGTTGTTCGTGGAGGTGGAAACACCTAAACGGGGGTTTGACTAAGGCGGGCCCCTATACAGCCCCCCAAAAATTTTCCTCCTCTTTGTGTGTAGGTGGAGGTACTCTTGGGAGCTATCTAGCCAAAAAATTTCTTTGTGAGATCATTCTTGCCACCCTAACTCTTGCACTTTTACTTTATCATATTAGAGAGTATTTTGTTTACTTAATAGTGTTATTTTGGCCCTTTAGTAGTAGTTAGTTGGGTCGTTAGCTTGTTTTCCTAGGTTTGACCTTGTCTCTTTAGTTGTCTAGTCATACAGACATCAGCATGTCACACTTTCATCCCAGGATTGCACTTTCGTCCTTGGGAAAAGAGCTTGCTAAGGCATAGTGTTGAACCTGAAAACTAGCTCGCCCAGCCCCATCCTATATTTTGGGTTTGTAGAGTGATTGAAGGACCTTTTAGTCCTCATCATTCTCGTCCCGCATTTCCTAACTCCCCATTAACCTAAGGTAAGTTAGGGTAGCCTTCTACTCTTGGCCCCCTGTGACCGAGGGCCTTGAATGTGGTTAGTCCCCCTCTCTTACAATTAGAAGCACTATATAATGTTTGTTGAAGCACTATATAATAGTTGAAATTAAACACAAATATTGGAAAATGAGAAATTTGTTAATTTTTTAGTAATTTTGATGAATGGGAAGCATGGACACATTGAGTTAGGTAGGTAAATACTAGGGAAGGTCTAACTTTGTTTCCCAATTCACCTGATCATTTTGGGGTGCTCTTTTTGAGGTAGTCCCCTAAGAGCCCTAAAAGCCAAAAATTGTAAAAATTTGATGAAGTCGTTCTAGGAGCTCATGGAATGTAGGAATGTTTTTTTCTAAACCTATAGGTTTATATCAAATCCCTTGAAACCAATGTCTCTTGGTTTGGGTCAACTCAACACCATTTGTGTGTTCCAGTGTCAAATGCATTCTTGCAAAAAAATGTGAGTGGAAAATAACATAAAAATGGAAAGAATCATTGTTTTTGTTTTGTGCATAATGGATAAAAACTAACTATACCAACACATCAAGGTGGGTATTCCAACGCTGTAAAAGGCCTCCTTTTGTTTCCCAATCCCCCCTTGTGATTCCAAAGAGCACTAATCTGGGGTAGTCTTGAAAGTGTTGTAAGAGCAAAAAATGCAAAATTGTTAAGTTTTTACTTATTTTGATGAATGGGTAGTATGGACACGTTGAGCTAGGCAAGTGAATACTAGGGAAGGTTTGAACTTGTTTCCCAAGTCACTTGATCATTATGGGGTGCTCTTTCTAGGGTAGTCTTAAGAGCCTTGGAGAAAAAAGAAAAATTTGTAAAATTTATAGTAATTTTGATGAATGGGTAGTGTGAACATGTTGAGGTAGGTAGGTATATAATAGGGAATGTTTGACTATTTTTCCCAAGTCACTTAATCATTTTGGGATGCTCTTCCTAGAGTAGTGTCTTAAGAGCCCTAAAAACCAAAAAATGTCAAACTTTGATGAAGTCATTTTGGGAGCTCATGGAACATAGGAATTATTTGTCTACACCTACATGTGGATATCGAAGCCATTAAAACCAACCTCTCTTGGTTTGGGTCAGCTCAACATCATTGGTGTGTTCTAGTGTTAGATGCATTTTTGCAAAAAATGTCAGTGGAAAGCAGTGCAAAAATGGAAAGAAACATTTTTTTGTTTTGTGCATAATGGAGAAAAAATAGATATACTAACATGTCAAGGTGGGAATTCCAACACTATGAAAGGCCTCCTTTTTTCAGCCAAGCCCCCTGTGATTCTATGGTGCACTAATCTGGGGTAGTCTTGAAAGTGTCGTAAGAGAAAATTGCAAAATTGTTAATTTTTCAATTTATTTTATGAATGTTTAGTATAGACACATTGAGGTAGGAAAGTAAATACTAGGGAAGGTTTTACCTTATTTCCCAAGTCACCTGATCATTCTAGGGTGCTCTTTTCAAGGTAGTGTCTTAAGAGCCTTAAAAGTAAAAAATGCAAAACTTGCTAATTTTTTAGTAATTTTGATGAATGGGTAGTGTGAACACATCAATTAATTTTTGATATATGAAATTATATATGATATGGGTGGTGATTACTGAGGATTATGGATATTTATGATATATGTTTATGTTTTTTATTGCTTTATGGATGATATATGAATGATGATGGTTGTGATATGTGACATGTTATGAATGCATAATGAAATGAAAATGGATGTATATGTAATAAAATGAAATGAACCTAATGCAAACTGATGCAGCTTAATGGATAATGAACTAAATATAAGATGTTTAAAATCAGATACTTTAAACAACTAATAAAAATGAACTGATAATGAGATGAAAGAAATATAATTAGAATAATAAATCTATATTATTCTAAACAACCTAACTGATAATGATATGGTAATGCAAACTAGAAAAGATGCTTAAAATAACAAATCTATATTATTCTAAACAACTTAAATGATAATGAAATGATAATACAAAATGGATAAGATGCTTAGAATAATAAATCTATATTATTCTAAACAACTTAAACGATAATGAAATGATACTATAAAATGGATAATATGTTTAATATCAAAGGATAGTGACCAATTCAAGCAATTTAATTATTATGAACATGAATTAAAATAATATGAACAATATCATACCTATCCTATACAACAAATGATCTACTACTCAATTCTTCCTGAAGGGTCATCTCTTACCTCCAGAGTATTGTGTATTGCATCATGATAAACACTACTAACTATCCATAGTTTTTTTGTTATTGAATTGGAATGATGTATCAATAACTTAACATTTGTTTCTATAACAAGGTGTGAATACATGATAATGGTTTTGTGTTTCTCATATTCTTCAAATGTAGGTATTCCATTCTTTCTAATGATATACATTTGCAACCAAGTTTCAGAAACAACAACTGAACCTGTAGGATACATGAACCCATCATCATCCATCATCGGTTGTGTTAGCTTCTTCTTTCCCTTTACACATCGTGCCAACTAATAGTTAGATCCCTCTTCATTCCCCTGCAGTGCTACAACTGCATAGACATGTATTGGCTGTATAAGATTTGAAAGATGGTCATTGTCAAGTGAAATTTCTATTTCATTTTCTAAAGAGGATTGTACTATAGATAAAGGGGTTAGGTACTATGGAATCCATGTATTTTCCCACTCACTTGACTTGCATTGATCCCAATCACACTAAATACAATTCTAACAAAAACAATCCAACTCTCATGTCTATATGGTCCATGCACCTGCATTTGATCTTCGAAATGAATGCATCTTTGAAGATTCTCTAATTCTTTGACATTCCAATTTTTCACCCATTGTTCCCTCATCAACCAACCAAAAGAACATGCACACTTGTGAATCAAGTGTCCCTCCTTGTAATAATGCATAAGTACACCGATCAACAATAGAACATGTCAAGACTAGAAAAATCCACCCCAATTTTCCATAAAAAATACATTTCTCAGAATACCCCATCACCTAGCCCACCATTTTCTAAATTTTATCATTTAAAATATTCCATTTACCCACCCTACAACCACTATCTTAACAAAATCACCTTCGTCACCCTACCCGTGTAAGAAGAAAGTCTTGTCATTGGGACTTCACCATATTGACAAAATTCATTTTAAGGTCCCTTAGAAGGATTGACGGAGCAAGACAACATGAATATTATTGAAGAAAGAATATCATATCGAGGGAACTTTTCTTGGTATCCCTCTAATAATCTGATTAAAATCTTATCGAAGACACCTTGGTGTATCAAAGGAGAATTTTTTGGGGTCTCCTCGATAACCCGAGGATCAAACCATCAAGGGGCATAAATATCTTAATTACATTGGTACAATACACCTCAGCATTCAAGAAATAGAAAAACATCTCTTGGACATTACTCATCAATGTGTTGAAGTGACAATGAAACATGAAAGGGACAATACACACCTAAAGAATCAAGGAGAATATGGAGTATCGGGATGAGTGATTTATAGGTCCCCTCGATATCATGTAAGCGGTAAAGTTCATTGAAGAGAAATATATACATCAATGGGACAAGGGAATTTTTCTCTCTAATAAGGTGATGAAATTTA